>JARJDV010000034.1:0-22911 GCA_030264675.1 Anaulacaspis nigra | reverse complement strand
CTGCGCCCTGAGGGAACCATGTACTAAACACACTTCCCATAAGCGTGATATAGCCCTGAGCAGTACTGTTCGTACTGTTAAGTACTGTTCAGTGTGGTAGTGTGTGGTAGAGTGTGCTCAGCGCAATCAAGTCCAATTGAGTCTAAATTCTAGTTTATTTGAGTTGATTATCATATGTTGTTTATGTTACTGGGCATAGATTATATTAATTAATTTAGTAAACTAAATTACGATGGTAAGTGCAGCTAATACGTTCTTCGTTTGACAAAAATTAATAAATAATTAAATTCCAGGCCAGGAACGCGGAAAAAGCAATGTATGTATAGAACATAACTTATAGGTTAGGAATGATTTATTTACACACAATTTTAGGACCACATTAGCTCGGTGGCGAGCAGCTCAAGTTGGGGATTTAGATAAACATAAAAAGCGGCGACCGTATTTAGCTTCAGAGTGTAAGAGTCTATATGCTTGTGAAAAGTGGCGGATGCAAATTATAAGAGAGATTGCACGCAAGGTTGCTCAAATTCAGAATGCAGGACTTGGTGAGTTTAGGATTCGCGATCTTAATGATGAAATCAATAAATTGCTGCGGGAAAAACGGCATTGGGAAGCACAAATCAAAGAACTTGGTGGTCCAGATTACTCAAAAATAGGTCCTAGAATGCTGGATCATGAAGGGAAAGAAGTGCCAGGGAACAGGGGATACAAATATTTTGGTGCTGCAAAAGAACTGCCAGGTACTGAAAATATATTTAATATACTACAAAGTACAATATTATTAAGCAATTAATGACTTTGACTATCAGAAATATAAATAATTATTACTTGTGTTAAGACCTTAACATTATTGAGCTAAGCATACTGGTGAGAGCCACAAAGAGATTATTTTTGATATTCAGTAGTTTGGAGGGATTTGTAAATGTACTAGCTTTTTATGACTTTTAGTTGAAAATTTGTAGAAACATTTAATATTTTTCTACTAAGTTCAGTTTGAAGATAAAACTATGCAGTTATTTGCATATTGCCTTGATTAATCCTTGTCAGATAATTATATAATGTCTTTGCACAGGTGTTCGCGAATTATTTGAGCAGGAGCCTCCACCGCCTCCACGAAAAACCCGAGCAGAAATGATGAAAGACATTGATGCGGACTATTATGGCTATATGGATGATGATGATGGTATTATAATACCCTTGGAACAAGCAGCTGAAAAAGATGGTAATTTTACAAATGTTGTTGTATTAGGCCTAAATCAATTTCTCTTTTATTTAGCCGTGCAAAAGAGCATTGTTGATTACAAATCAAAGAAAGCGGAACAACTGCAGGATGGAACATCAATGGAGGAGGATGAGGAAAATATTTATGCTGTTGAGTCTGAAAGTATAGAAACAGTGGAGGATGGGGCAGAAAGATACGCCTCACATGTACCTGTTCCATCTCAACAGGAAGTAGAACAAGCACTTTTAAGGAGGCGCAAACAAGAGTTGATGGAAAAATATGGGATAACTGATTTAAAAACGTGAGTGCAGAAACGAATAAAATTTACTTACATTCATAAATTAATTACTTTACGCAGTATTTAAAATTCCCCTGCACATCAGAGAAAATTCAGTCACAGATTCACTAAGTTTCCTCTTGTTTGCTTTTTCACGCAGTACAGCTTTTATAAATTGTTCCTTCTGCTGGCCAGTTACCCTCGGCGAAGGGAACCCATCCTGTTGTAAAAGCGTTTGTAGCCATCGAGCTAAATTATCACAGTATTTCTTATTTAATGCTAACAGTATGTCGCTTAAAACGTCAGCCACAGATCGAGGCAGAGAGCCTGTGGGTAAAATGTGGTTAAATCTTTGATAAGACAGTTAGACGGCTACTTACTTAAACTGAGTAGTACCTTCATGACTAGAGCCTCACCATAGTTCTGCACAACGGCAGCTTGTGCAGTCTCTCGGCTTTGCGTGATGAAATTTACCAAAAACGCCGTGCTGCCTTTAATCGCCGATAATTCATTCATGCCTAAACAGAGTGTCGCACATTGAAACAAACTGGAGCAATCCACACCGCTAGTGCAGGCAAGTTGAGGAACTTTTCGGAAAATTTGCGCCAGCATGCTGAAGAAGCCTTCGATTAAATCAGCTTTCTCACTTAGCGTATTTGTATTATTCGATTGTGCGATTACTTGCAACGTAATATTACTAATCTCGGTCAATAGTTGTTTAAGAGTGGAACTGACGTCGGAATCTTTTCCAAATAAAATCATCGCTGTTTTTGCAACAAGCAGTATGCTGCTTTGTGGTGTTTCTCGGTGAATTCGCACAATAATTTCCAGAATATTATTAATAAGTGGCTTAGCATCGTCTCTAAGTGTCGACAATGTTTGATTTAGTAAGCAGGAAAGCAAGTCGATTACTTCACTATTTTGATGATAATTGGACGCTATTAACATGTACAGAGGCATGGTATTTGTAACAACCAGTAATAGAGGCTGTTCTTGCTGTGCTATCTGTAATTGCCCATCTTCATTTTCGGGTTCCTCCACGTGTAAAGATCCAAAAAGCGCTGATACCATTTTAAGTCTAGTTGCAAGGCGAACTGCAACGCTATTACTTGGTGTTTCATTCAGTATAGATTGAATTTCCTCAAACGTTGGCGCTAATATGATATTCAAATACTGAATAGTACTTGTCAATGGAACAATACTGAGTACATTTCCCACACTGTACATTATGCGTATGCATTCACTTAGTTTTAGACGTCCACCTTGTAATCCATTTTGACAAGCAATTAATATTTCTTCTGCAAAGGGCAATAAGAACTTTTGACAATTGTATGTCAGATCTTTAAGAGCCATAGTAGCTGCTGGTGATACATCGGGATTACTTAATCCAGAAATGATCAACGGCACAACTTTGCAGAGTAAATTCGGATGATCTCCTAGCCATTCTGAGAATGCGCCTATGCATTCTAGGCAACTGTTAAGGACTTTAACGTGGAGATCATTATATGGAATTGTTTTCAGCATGTGCATCAATTTAGGTAGAAATAAGTTTTCCAGTTCAATGCACTCAGCAATTGAACTAAATGCATGTAAAACACTTTCAACAAGATTCCAATTGGCCGGATTGATGATGCACTTTGAGAGCGCATCTTGGAGTTGAATAATAAGTATATCAAGCATTTCGATATTCAGTATGCTATAGCAATACATGAATGTATCTCCAACGTCCTGTCGGTAACATCGAAACATTTCTTTATCATCCAGCGTCCAACCAGCTGCTTCCTCGTTCGCTGGAAACATTGCCTTTCGCAGCATTATGCATGTTAATTCTCTATAGTAGGGTTTAACTATTAGGAGCATTTCCGTGCAAACAGAGCTCTCTAATGCCATTACTTCGTCTTGTAAAGTATACCAGAATCCAAATGTAACTGTACTACTTGTTTCGTCAACTGGATATGAGCCTGGTAAGTTAGAACACCCAAGGATGCAAGTTACTAAATCATTAGCAATCTTTCTCTCTGTTTCTTCATTACTGCGAAGCCCAGTGCAGAATAACGAGCAATGTGAATCGCCAATGGTTTCTATTAAAAGATATATACTTGTGAGAATATCTTTATTCAGCTCTGTGCTAGCTTTCTCATTATGGAGTATTTTATTAAATTTCTCTAGCATATTTGCTGTGTGTTTCATGACATACGCAGGGTACTTGGTTGTATGCGGGTGTTGCACTACCGCAGTTAATGCTTCGAGCGTGACTTCTATAAGTTCCATCTCTTCGGAACATAAGTAATCCGGATCAGAACGATTCCAGTAAACAAAGCATGTTAAATCAACTAATAAATTCATCACTCTTGAGCAGTCATCAATGTTAACACCACCTAATTGTATCCATGCTGCAGCGCAACGTGAAGAATGTAAATATGTTGTTATATTTGACATATCAAAACTGGAATTTTGAAAAGTGAAAACCCAAGTTAAGTTTGATTGTTAAAATATTACCTGGCGTTAGGTATAGGAACCAAGCACATTTCAACTACTTTTAAAATGTCTTTAGATACCTCTTGTAAAACAATTTTCACTTTATTGCGTTGACTTGTGGCAAGTGTTGTACTTTCAAACTCCTCTGGTATTACTGTTAATATTTCTAGTAATATCCATATTACACGTTCTGGTTCCACATTAGGCAAATATTGTGGCTGAAAACTAATAACAAGTTCTTCAAAGGCTTTTGGCCAATGCTCTGGTACTGTATGAATTATATAGGCAGACAGCTGTAAACATAATTCATTTTTATGCTTGAAAACCATTAAAATCATTTCAAAATTACCGCTATACAAAGGCGATTAAGAACAATTTTGGGACCCATTGCAAAATTTACAATAGCTTCAAGAATTCGTTTCTTCAAATTTTCATACTGGTCTAGTGGTACTTCATTCCAAGCTTTTAGAAGCTTGTTGTGTAAAGTTGTTGCAGCAAAAAATTGAACCTCTGCAGTCTAAAAGATATATTGATTCAAATTAGAACATTTTTAATGTCAAATACATACCCTATGGGGATGCAATAACTCCCAAACAAAACTCCATGCTTGAGATGAATTTTGGGCTTGTGTTAACCATTGATGGGCTTGCGCCTGTTGTGTTGCTTCTGTACGATAAAATAAACAAACTGCTTTTTCCAAATTTTCTGCTGTATACTCCATTGTTTTAAATAAGTTCTTCTTATTCCTCCTAACCTACAAGTCGCAGTTGGAAGCAAATAAAAGTTTTGGGATTTATTCCAATCGCACCTTATTGTAATAATTCACATAATTACACTATAATTATTGGACTTCATACTTATTTAAAAAAATAATTGTTACTATTAATAAATAAGGACTATATAATTGAATCTATAATTTAAGATATCTCACAAGTGTCAACTTCGATTACGGAGCTCGCATTACCGACCTTGCCGAGTAGTACCGATTAAAGATGATATAATCTATAATTAAGGTATTAAACAAAAAGTGAAAGATGACAATTCAAAATTTCTTCTACGATATATTTCCGCATTGCTGATAGTTTACATGAATCCTTATATAAAAACAATATAGTATTGTCGGTAACTTGGAATTGAATGGGAACTGGTGCTGTCTGCATTTTATATTAGAGATAGGCAACTGAAAGTACCTAATTGGCGGTTAATTTGGTTTGGCGGCTTTTTCAAAAATAAACAAATTTTAATTCACTGTATGCGTCTTATTTATATACCTACCAATATCATAAATTTACTTAGTATACCAAGTTTACCTCTCATTTAAGTAATCAGGAAATATAAATTACCGATGTATCATTAGTTAGTAAGAGTTAGTGTTAAACAATTCGCAATTTCAATACCAACGCGTTGGTGGTAACGTTGCAATGTTACGTACGTCATCAGGTCGGGTTGTTGGTGTTATTTGGGTAGGTCACGTTTAATCCATGCTTCTTTTCCGTAAATTATAAGGAATTCTTTAACGCCATCATTAAAAGTGACGACACTATCTCCATAGTATAGTTCGTTTAACACTACATTTGCAATACAGAAGTCACAAGTATTGGGTTAGTTGCTTGTGTGGCTGGGTTACGGAGTTAATACATTGCCCCGCGAGGGAGGGTCTACTTTTATTCAATTTTTGAAGCGCGTACGAAATAGGATTGTTCTCAGACGGCTTACCCCTAAGTTTATAACATCTTTTCAAAGAGGGGTAATTTTGCTCCATCCGTGTGGAGATTTAGGTTTAATTAAATTTCAAGAAGTTAATTAAATTTCAAGAAATAAAGACAAGTGTCTTTGAGCGCAGGCTCTTCACATTTTACCAACTGTTGGACTTGGAATGTCTTTACAAGTGATCAAGTTCGAAATGGAATATAGTTTCGAATTATAAGAGAGATTACTGTTGATGCTCTTTAGTTTAAGATAATATCAAAAGTTAGTCTTTAATTATTCAACTTATGACACTTTCCTGTAACGGGTTGCATATATTCGAGAGTTTTGTTGGCAATCCAGGTGGCGCGCTGGCTAATGATATTTGTGGATTATTTCTTTAAATACATGAGATATTCTGTGGTTATGGTTATAAGTTTTGTAAACACGTGCAAGTGAAAATGGCAAAGTTTCGAACAAAAATTAAAGGTCAAGCTAAAGGAAAGAAATGGGCAAAGGGACAAAGTGCCAGCTCAAATCCTCAATCCCAAAAATTTCGTGATCAAGCTAGATCACGATTTTTTCAGGCTAATTTAGGTTTGTATTTTGTGTTGTATATTATTTATTTAATAATGATGGTAT
Source organism: Anaulacaspis nigra (assembly GCA_030264675.1). Lineage (NCBI taxonomy): Eukaryota > Metazoa > Arthropoda > Insecta > Coleoptera > Staphylinidae > Anaulacaspis > Anaulacaspis nigra. Next base: position 16,606 of record JARJDV010000034.1, on the reverse strand, counting down.
TTCATTATTATTATTCAGGTTCTTCTAATTTAACTACTTCTGCATTACAAAAGCATAATGCCACGCAAACCTACTCTAATTCAAATACAGGGAGAGTGGAAAAAATGGATGATGATGAGTCTCCATCATGTTATAGTGCTGCATCTTCATACCAAACAATTAAATCATTTGCATCAGAATGGTCTGGCTGCACAAATATGTCATTTAATAGGTTTATTAATATATTCAAGCCTGATTCAGTTTTGCACAAAGAGATGTTAGCAATACTTGCTGCTATAACTGAAGTAATTAAACAAAATGGGGGCACAGAGACTTCAACAGAATATTATTGTTCACTAATAACAACTTTGGAGCAAATTGTGCAGCCAGATTTAAAGAATGAGGATCAGCTTACAGCAGTTTTATCACTTTTAAACATGGGAATTAAGTCTGTTCCTACTCCTGTTTTACAAAAAACATTTGATACAGTAAGCATTAAGTTGCTTAATATATTACAAGAATATACCGCCAAGGATAATAATGCTATTATTAAATCAATAATGGGAATACTTGGTGTTTTATTGCAAAATCAAGAGCTTGCTGTTTGGCAATTACCTCAAACACAACAAATTTTCAATGCTATGTTGAATCCATTTTGCATTCATAGTAAACCAAAGGTGTGTACTAATTTATATACTGTGTTTATTTAATAACTGGATCTAATTGCCTTTTAGTGGAGGAAGGCTGCCCAGGATGCATGTGCTTCTGTGTTAAATTCAGAACTATTTAAGAAACAAACAAAATATAATCCTGCAGCTGAGTGTGTTGCTGAATTTTGTAAATCAACATTGGAATCTTGCTTGGGGTCCAATACCAACAGTACTGTATTGGTCTCATCAATCCAAGCTAGTCAAACAACCATATTACATGCCTTAGGACTTGTTAAATTGACAATAACTCACTTTAACAAGAGCAGCATTAAAATATGTTGTGAAATTGTTTTGCGCTTGATGTCACTTAATTATCCAATTGTTACTTCATGTAGTATGCAAGTTCTTCATGCGCTGTTCTCTGCACAAAAAACTGTGACCACAGCAAAATTGAATGAACAAATAATAGCTGCTTTATATGACTATCAACCTTCGCTTGGGGATGTTCAACCTATTCTTGCCTGGTTAGCAGTGATGCAACAAGCCCATGTGCATTTAGCAGAGTAAGTACTTCAAAACTTTTTGTATTCACATCTTACAAATGTTATATTTTCAGTGTTTCTTTAAGTCAGTGCTGCACTGCATTACCCCATATAATTCATACAATGACACAAATGTGGCTTTCCCAAAAATCTGAGGTTGTTATGGGCGCAACTCGTGCAATCGAAACGCTATTCCGCGATTGTGTAGGCCAAGTAGTTTCTAACGAATTGTTGATAAAACAGCAAGAAGCTTCTCTCAGTAAATGTATTCAGTGCGTTGAATTGGGACTTGGATATCAATTCCATCATGCTTGGCCCCAGGTTCTCCATGTTACATCTGTAATGTTTGAGGTACGTAGTCAATTCTTAAACTGAGTTTATATAGTAAAAGTTGGAATTTTAGATTTGCGGATCAACTTGTTCTACCTTGTTGTCAAATATACTTAAAATATTATCGGAACTGCGAGACTCATATAAATTCAGTTACAACAATGAATTGGAGCATGCTGTTGGGACTGCAATTAAATTCATGGGACCAGAGGCAGTCATCAATATTATTTCACTTAAGAAAGGCAACAATGAATTAAATATTGATCGATCATGGCTTATTCCTGTGCTTAAGGATAACATAAACAGGTCCACCTTAGATTTCTGGGTGCGATCTATCCTGCCACTAGCGATTTATAGCCAAAAACAATCTGCTGAACTTACGGCCCGAAATGATGGCATTGGAGCACATAGTGCAGAATTGCTATATTTACAATTGTGGAATTTGCTCCCAAGTTTTTGCAACCAAGCAACCGATATTTCAGCCAGTTTTAAAAGTGTGGCAAAGGTTTTGGGCATGGCAATATCAGATAGAAAAGAATTACGTTTGGCAGTGATGGCATCATTGCGAAAATTAATAACAAGCGCTAAGGAAACTGGTAATGAAGATGATCTTAACGAACTTGCAAGATTTGATAAGAATTACTTGCCAATATTATTCAACTTATACACGACGAAACCAATAGGCACAGATGAAGAAGATCATCGTCTTGCAGCTATGGACACAATAAAAGTTTTCTTGCAAATTGCAAAGAGTGAATTGACATCACAACTTTTTGAGAATGCCTTGGAGCGTCTTTCTGCTTGTACAACTTCAGGTGAAGCTGCGGAAAGGGAATCTATATTTGTAAAGGAGAGTATAATGGATTTAATTAAAGCGCTTTTACCGTACCAATCACTGGAAAACATTGAGAAGGTTTATGAATTATGCATAAAAGATCTCCCCGATATTAAAAGTAATGATGAGCAAAAGAAAGCATACCGCATATTGGAGGAAATATGTGGAAGTGAAACTGAAGGTTGCAAGAAATTTTTCAAAAAGCATAGAAAAGGTATGCAGAAACTTTTACTTAAATCTCTATCATCCACGGCTGTTTCTACAAAAGCAGCTCGATTAAGGTGCCTGAACTTTTTGATAAAAGCGCAACCACAATTGGATCAGGAGAGTATATTAATACGCTCTGCTGTTTCTGAGGCTGTCCTAGGATGCAAGGACCAAAATCAGCGTTGTAGATTAATGGCTTATCAACTATTAAATACAATAGGAGAAATCCTTCTGCAACGCGATCAAGTTCGAGAATATATAACATTAGTAATTTCTGGATTAGACGGTTCACCTGACTTGATGAGCGCGACACTGTTGGCCCTTTCATCGATTTTACACCATTTCTCTGGCTCTCTAGGACAAGCAAATATAGAAGGCGTGTTGGAAAATGTTTTAAAACTTATGACTGCTTCAACCAGAGAAGTAGTCGGTTCAAGTTTGAGTTTTACGAAAGTATTCCTGACAAGTTTACCAACGCCAATGGTTGCAACGCATATACCAGCACTAGTTAAAGCAATATGCGGTATGACGGATGATTGCCAACGGCATTTCCGTATCAAAGTACGCAATATCTTAAGTCGCTTAGTAAAAAAATTTGGCGCGGAGATAATTGCAGAACATGTGCCAGCTAGCAATACGGTAATGTGCAAACGGCTGAGAAATCAGCGCAAGTTACAAAATCGAGTAAAACGTAAAAAGGATGAAATTGGCGAATCGAGTATAGACAACGATCAGAAAATGGACGTTGATTATATGGTAAAAACTCCTGCTAAAACAGTTGAAGAAATATTGGCTGATTCTGACTCCGACTTCGATGATGATGGTGACCAAGCTGCGCCGAAATCCTCACGTGCTTATAAAGTATTCATTGAAGAAAATGCTGATACAATTGTAGACTTTAAGGATCCAAATGTTGTAAGTAAGATTACGACGTCTCGACCGCAAAGCAATATACAAGCACAAGCTGAGCCGATTAAAAAGAAGAAGAATAAGTCAGGATTTAAAACTTCGGCGGATGGTCGACTTGTTATTGCGGATCAAGCCGATTCTGAAGATGAAGTAGAAACTCGTAAGAAATTCACTGGTAATGATTCGGATACAGACGACGAGGATACTTTGAGTAAGGCTGCTACAGATATCCTACGGGATAGAAAACGAAAACGCAGTGACGCTAGCAGTGTCGCTTCATCATTTAACAGCAAGTACAAACCCGGTGGTTCGGGTATCCATCGAAAACTAGGACCATCTTCGGAGTCGGTGAAAAGTGGATTTGGTAAAGAATTTAAATCAAAGAAGGCAGAGGGTGATGTTAAAAAGAAAGGGAAATTTGATCCATATGCGTATGTTCCACTACAGCGAAGTACTCTTAATAAACGCAAGAAACTTAAAAATGCTGGTCAGTTCAAAAACATAATTGGAGGGGCAAAGTCGGGCTCAAAGAAAGGCATGAAAGCTAGAAAACGTTTAGGGAAATAATTGAACTTACATATATTCACATATTCAATATGGTCCTGTAGTAATTTTGATCGTCTATTTGATATGGACATCACCATTGTTGAGATCAATGGCTGTCCTCAGCTTCTAAGAAATTCATTGCTATACATAATTATTAATTATACATCAGATATGTGTCTAATAAAAAAGTTTAAACAAATATACTTGTAAACTGATTCATTTCCGGACAGTTATATTTTTACGTGAAGCAATAAAATAAAAGATTAGGCATATCCGATGTTTATTTAAAGTGAAACATGGAGGCGTACAGGAATACATCATAATTATAATCATTTTGTAATCCACTGCCTAAATATAAATATACCGGGGCCAAAACTATTTTTCTTTTTAGTTACACAGATACATATTTCAATTACTATTGAGAAAGATTATTTATACCATATCAATAATTAATTACACACATAAAATAAGAATTATTACAATATAGAATCCGTTTTATAGAATTTTTCCTTCATAATTATTAGTATGCCTAATAGGCAATTGAAAAATAGACTTCTTGTTAAAATTTGTGTTGTGGGTGCAACCAACAAGCTTATCTTAATTTTTCTAGTTGCAATGTACTGTTTGGAAATTTCAAATTGCAACGTTTTTTCTTTTAAGTGATATTACAGCTATGTATGTGTGTACATTATGCATTTGAATATTATATTTGAAACATATGAAATTGAAACTAGATAATATTGTAACTTGAAGTCTTTTGCTTGAAGTATTTATTGTTAATCCATTTGAAATTTGCTCTACGTCTTGATTAAATAGAATTGGGTGCTTTACATTCCAAATGGTTTAAATGAATGTCCATTAAAATGTGGTTTATTTTGTTTGTCCGAATTAGAAGAAACGTTTTCATTCTATATTTCGTTCGCTTTTCAGAGTAAGTAATTGTTGAATTAAAGATGTTCATTTTAATTTCATAATAGCATTAGTTTGCATTAAAGTTTTGAGTCAATTTTCGTGTGTCAGATTAAGTATGTCGTGTTATTTAGTTTCTTTTGTTACATCGAATGCTTGCTGTTTTGTGTGTATTCCTTAAGCCCATCTTTAAATTGTGAGCGATGTATTGTCTTAACAAACTACAACGGCTTTTTTATACATAGAATTCTTCACAATATCAACAATTGCAAATATCACAAATTCTCTTTTATAATCAACTGCCAATTTACGAATGACTTCGAGTTTCGTAATGCGTGCAATTTCTGAAGAGAATTAATATATAATGACGGTACTTGCACGGATAAGAATCGGCCGGCGTGCAACTTTGTTGATCACAAAATCATTGATGACTCGCATGTTTGTTAAGACATCTTTTAAACGATGTATATAAATATCATAAATATAAATCACAGCAGAGACCGTGACTGATGTGATATCTCAGTCAGTTTTTATATAATTATTAACACTCGTAACAAATATAGAAAAATATACATATTTGCTCTCCAACCACAAGTTTTTCTTTTAGAGAAGAGTTAGTGACCGTTTTGAACACACATGTTATCTTCTTTTGCTTCAATCTTCATACATGGCGCGGCTCGAACGGATCGCAGTCTTTTAAGCTTTCGCTTATTGAATTATTTAGCTCGTCGTATCGAGCTTCTGCTTCAATTGTACAATCATGTCATATCATTATGTTGTAGTATACTTTGCTCATTTTTTGCGTGGTCATCTTTTAGTGTCAATTATTTTTTTCGTTGTAGAGCCACAAATAATATACGCAATATTCTATCATTGTAAAAATTGGTAACAGTCATTTAATTTGGTCAAAAATCGCACTTGGTTTTTTAATCTCGTCTGCATCGAGAACAGCACCATTATCGCCTCCTACTCTATGCATTAATCAACATTCATATCTCTTTAAAATGTTACTCATGTTAAACACGGCTAAAACGTATTAAATTAAAAATAATATTGTCAAACATAGTCCAACTGTAATTATAACAGATTGAATGTACGAATGTAAATAAAGATATTAGGTTGTAAACGAATAAGTATGAACCTGCAACAGCGTACACACTATGAAATTGAACGGGAAGTAGATTATTCAACATGCAACAGAAGGACCGTCTCCTTGGCCATGATGTTCAGTACCTCCACTGCTACAATCTTCAGCAGTAGCTTCAACATCGGGAGTTTGATCTTTTGTAATGTTAGCGGATACCATTTCCCTGTGCGATTGAATGATGAAACACGTTAATAAATAAGAAACTGTATTTACTCTGAATATACAACGCACCCATTGTTCTCAGTTTTTATATTTGATGCCAATTTTCCGTTGTGATTGACTCCATTGCCACTGCTACATCCACCACTGTTAATTCTCTGCTTATTTGTCTTTTTCTTGGGCTGCGCATAAAACAATAGAATAAATATATAAAATGAAACTAAATTAAATGATATAAAATCACTACTGAAACCATACAGTGTTTTTCTTGTTCGCCGGATATGTCGGTGGACCATTCTTACGCGGACGTAAATGCGGCGGTTGATATTTTATAGCGCGCGGTCCTCCATTGCCATTCCGATTGTTGTAAGACGAAACTTGTTGTTGCTGCTGCTGTGGTGGAAGAGGTGGGCGAATGTTTTGCTGATGATATCCATAATTGGCTCCCCAAGAACCAACAACAACACCAGCAATTTGCAATTGACCGCCTCTGGAGGACATTGGACGATGACGTATATTATTAGCTCCGCGCGAAGAAGGCAGTGAGGCAACTGGCAGACAATTAGGTGCTGGAATATCTGGCCGGATATGACCTGCATGAAGCGTTAATAATGAACAGAAATATTTTAGGCACGAATACCTATAATGCTCCAACTCACCCGTGAAATGAGGTATCGGAACTTTTGCAAACTTAACATCTAATCCTTCTAAAACAGCTTTCCTCATTCGTTCAACTTTGACAACCCGTTCAATATGATTCTCACACAGATCTAATAATGTTTTTGCTTGTGTGGCTCGCGTTAGCGTATGATGGAATAGTTTTCCATCGAAATACAACCATGGACAACACATCAGCCATGGCAGTGGAGCCCCACATGCATCGTTTGCGAGCAAAGTCATTTCTACTCCTTGCATAAACACTGCAGCAAGTTGAACACCGCGGCTTGTCACTATATTCAGCTGTAAAGACATAAAAGAGGTCATTATCTCAAATGGTTTTCTAATATTTAAATAGTTAAACTTACAGTTAGTTCTTGTAAATACTGTGTATTCATGAGATCAGGATTGAAAGCTTGCGCAAGGAAAACGTCGAGTTCGGCGCGCCGTAAAATGGGTTTATCTTGCGACATTATATAGCGTAATACACATGCCATTACCAGCATGTGCTGAGGCACATAAGAAATATTTAAAATTAATGGTGTATCAGAATTAAGGCAAGATAATAAAGCACGCATTCGTCGACGTTTGTCGTCCACAGAAGGTCCAAACCACAATCGATGAAGCGTTGGCACACCCCACGGCAAAGGAACTGCTTTTACTTCTTCGCGATACTGATACGGATTGCTGCGACTATATACCCATTCTTTGATCACAATGTCCGGCAGGGGACTGTTTTCGGGTATCTCTTTCGCGTCCTTCTTCTTGATGTGTACATAACGATAATGATGCAAATTAAATAAAACTGCATAGATGCGTTGGCGTAAAGGTTGATAAATTTCATGAATTGGTGGAAATTCTCGATTTCCTTCATCCTCCATAACACAAGGTAATCGGACCTCTTTCGTGTTGAGCAGATGGAGTATCATTGGACACATGAGCCCTTTCTGGTGACGTAACGATGCAGTTCGCAAAACGTCGGAAGAGACATGAGGGGTTATTATATTGCTGGCAGATTGACCCTTTGGCGAATCCGCACCGCTACCGCCAGAGTTGGAGCTAGAAGAACTGACTAGACGGTTACCCAGCGAACTTGAACTTGTGCTGGCAACCACTGAACTTCCATTTCCATTTCGCGTATGGCCATTGAAGCGAGACGTATCTGAAGATGGTGGAGATTCATCATTTGGACTGCCCTTAGACGAGTCCGTGTCGAGCGTGATAATATCAGATGATAATATCTGATTTACCGTCACTAGTTTATAATTCTTCAAGCTTTCTTGCTCTTGTTCAGTGGTTTCGGAAGCAAACCCAGAAGTATCCAGTTCAGGAATTTCTTCCTTGATTGTCACATTGTTTATGTTTATATCGGATTTAAGTTTTGGTTCTCTACGATTGTTGTTTCTCGGATTGTTGTATTTCAGAAAGCCAAACGCCGTACCATTCAAATAGTACATTACGGAATGTTTGAATGTATGAAAACGTTTATCCTTTGTACCAAATATTTCAGCTGCAAGGGCATTGAGATTTGCAGCAGGAGGTAAGGTTCGAATATATTCGGCTAATAATCTAATGGTTGTATCCCCCTGCATCTAGAAACATATGAGTTGTTAGTCCAACTTCAATATACATTATCGTTTGTGCTCACCTTTTGATCGTCCTTTCCAAACTTGGCGAGGACTCGCTTATGAATGTCTTGCAGTTCAGTTTCGGGCATCATAAAATTTCCAAGCAATGTAGCCAGAACACACATTTGTTCCGGCGATAACGATAAATGTTTTCCAAGTTCGCTAACCATGTATTCTTTTGTTTCCAGGGATCCCTTGTAGGTCAGCTTCAAATTCTCAGAGGAGAAATACCTTGGCGGATCAAATATGGCATATTCAGCATCATCGGCCAAAATACCATGATACCCATAGTCTCGACAATATGCAATGACCTCTTGATGATGGTCATCCATTGTACACATCTGCAATATAATCCATAAAGTAAAAGCAAGAGCTTTAAAGCACGCATTGAAACATACCACAGTGATTCCCAAATGACGAAGAGCCATTCGCAAGGCTGTTCTAAGACAGATGGGTGCAGTCCACCATATTTTAGGGGGTGGTGTGGCTTTTGTATTAATATGCTTTAGTACCATTCCAACCCTTTGTCTTGTATTTGCTTGTTGAGCAATCCATTCGTCCATTCGATTGGCCTCCAAACTACCATTAAATATAACCGCGAACTCAATATTACCCCCTTCAACGGCCTGCGTAAGAAGGGTCAAAAACTGATACATTCGGTTCCATTGACCACCACAAGTCCAATCTGTTAACAGCATAATTAAGATACAATATCATTAAAATTATCTAATTGTTTACCGGAGAAATAACCGCCGTACAAACGATCCAAGCAGTTTTCAGCATCAATTATAAGTTTCAATTTGTTGGCGCCAATGGGCGGACGATATTTGCGCCCTTGTGGCTGACGATGCTGCATTTGCAAGGAAATATTGCGTGCAATTTTCAGTAAGTCAACTGACATTGAACCACCTTCAAAGCTAGTGCTTTCAAGGAAAGCTTGAAGATCCTGGATTCCCATTTTATTTGTTGTGTGTACTAAGAATACTGAAGGAGTAATAAATTAATATGCAAGTGGAAGATCAACCATCTCTGAAATAACGAGATCACTATTAAAACCCGAAATAGACAGTATTGAAGATAATAAATACAGAAATCGGCTATGTCAGTACACGACACTGAATCAGTCCACTATAATTAAAGTTAATTATAAATTGAATATTTGCTCAATTGATTGTGTCTACACAAATAACAAAGTAGTCCTGTCATTGATAACAGCTGACTTGAAAGCAAACTGAAATCCAAACAATGCTATATTTACTTGTAAAGCAATTGAACTAAATATTTGATGCACCATAATATATTCACTTCTATTTAATTTGCAAGATCGTCTCACTCAATTGATGTCTATAGTGCATTTGCACTGACCGTTTCACTTATGTTTGACCTTAGTGGTATATTTGTACCAGCAACCAATAATGAGACAGAAAAGAAACAAATTAGATGGTTGTGACCGACATTGTTTTGTTTGCAAAAATCTATACAACCATCTCCTCGCTCATATACTGATCCATGTCGGCCATTATGAATATAATGTAATAATCAATTTAAAGAAAAACGAGAATTAAAACGCTGCAGTCACAATGTCAGTGCTCGGACTGATTTCTCAAATCAATGCAACTTTATAGCGAATGTATCTCGAACGTCATGTTAATTATGCATTCACGCATAGCACCCAATAAATGATAAACGATATAGCCGGTAAAATGTAAATAAACCTTCTTAATAAACAACACAAACCGGGTGCCTGTTGTGAGTTCCAAACCAATAACACAGATCCAATCACTATCACAATTAAAGTGGCCGATGAAACCACTAATGGATGCTTGAAGGGTTCACAAACCAATTGCTAAATATCGATAATTGAGAAATAATCCAGTACTTCTTTATTCACTCCACACGAATTAAATTAATCAAAATACATGTTCGCAACCCACGAACACACGAACTAAACCAACCAAATGTATCTACCGGAAGCACTGAGTATGTGTGAGTTGACGTTTTAAAACGCGCATGGCAAACGGAAGTAGTAGGAGTTAATGGTGTTAATTTCAAATTAAACGCGGGAGAGCTATTTGCTCAATCATCACCTTATGTATACAAGTGAGCTTTTAACTCTCATTTCGAGTATTTATTATATGATATAATAAATACGCAATTGCAAATTGTGTAATATTTGCACAATAACTGCTGTTGTTTGGCAGAGAATTCACTGATATCTATTTTGCGATCTTGTTTAACTTGCGCAAACTTGATAACTAACTTGAGCGTGTTATAGCTGCTAGCATCTAAAAACGAGTTTTCTGATTACGTTTAGCCATTTAGAAGTCAACGCTTCATACAGCTAACAAGTGTAGCGTGGTTTAAGCTGAGTTAGCGCAAATTTCAGTTAGATCGAGTTATTATATCTCTTTGAAACATTTAATTATTCGGTGAGTGGCATTTTCGTGGTTATTGTCTATTTTAATTTAAAAGCCTTTACCATGTGCATGTGATATAAATAGAACTATTCTATTTAATTATTTTTTTGAATAATTATTAGTTTACAACATTGCTTCCAAAAAATGACTGTTAAATTATAATAAGCATATGTTTGTTGTCTAGCGCACAATGGATCAGCCAGGATACTTGCCATACCCAAAAGGGTTTTCTACTCGTGCCATTCATGCAGGACAAGATCCAGAAAATTGGGACTCAATGGCAGTAGTCCCACCAATTGTATTATCTACAACATTCAAGCAGTACAGTCCTGCTAATTTTAAAGTAATATTATGTTATCAAATATCATCCAAAAGCACAAAATGGTTATTTCTAGCAATATGAATATGGGCGTTCTGGTAATCCATCCAGAAATACATTGGAAGCATGTATGGCGTCAATGGAAAATGCTAAATATGCAATGTGCTTCTCATCAGGACTAAGTGCATCTAATACCTTGCTGGGAATATTTAAACAAGGTGATCATATCATAAGTGGTGATGATGTTTATGGAGGCACTTACAGATTATTTAGCAAAGTTGCTTCAAAGTTTGGTTTGGAGTTTTCATTTGTTGATACAACAAATATTAAAAATATTGAATCTGCTATCAAACCAAACACCAAGGTAATTTCCAATTAATTAATCTCATATCAATACATGGAAATTCTCAAGGATGCATTTAATTTCAGTTAATCTGGTTAGAAACGCCAACAAATCCGTGCCTCAAAGTAAATGATATACGTGCCGTTTCACAAATCGCGAAACAACATAACATTATTCTTGCCGTTGATAATACTTTCCTCACGCCTTATCTACAGCGACCACTTGAATTGGGAGCCGATTTATCCGTTTACTCATTAACTAAATATATGAATGGACATTCTGATGTTGTCATGGGAGCAATTGTTACCAGCAATGATGATCTTCATGAGAGAATTCGTTTCTTACAAAATTGTATGTTTGCGGCAAAACAAATTGTTCATTGTCAATTTTATCGCTTTTATTCACAGCGATGGGAGCAATTCCAGGACCATTCGATTGCGCTTTGGTAACGCGTAGTTTAAAGACACTTGCCGTGCGTATGCGTCAGCACAGTGCCAATTCTTTAGTCATCGCTCAATTTTTGGAAAAACATCCAAAAGTTGAGAAAGTTTTACACCCAGGTCTTCCTAGCCATCCGCAGCACGAAATTTTCAAACAACAAACATCGGGCCATAGCGGAATGGTTACCTTTTACATTAAGGGGGATTTAGATAAATCAAAGAAATTCCTTAGCACTTTGAAAGTATTTACTTTGGCAGAAAGTCTTGGAGGCTATGAGAGTCTCGCAGAACTTCCGTAAGCTGTAATTATTATTTTTATATCTGTATCTAATGGCTATTTTATTTTTAGCTCTGTGATGACACACGCATCCATTCCGCCTGAGCAGAGAAAGCTGCTCAATATCACAGATAATCTAATTCGTTTATCAGTTGGATTGGAAGATGCGGATGATTTAATTGCAGATTTAAACCAAGCGTTCAATGTTGTATAAATAATATTTATTTAAATGGCCTGAGCAAAAAACATAATAGCCGAACTCATAAAATTATGTTGTGGCTGAATTGCAAACTTCAGTCAATTTGTCTACAATTGCATCACAGGTCATTTTATTAATATTCGAGCATTTTGCTAAATGCATTTTAACGCTATAAATATACTGAAACAGAGAAACTATAAATTCACGTCAAGGTTTTTATTATAAACGTACCTTATCCAAATAAGTGATTGTGTTATCTTGGAAATATGCTTGTTGGAAGTTGATTCGATTTTTACCGGTGTTATGAATAGCATTTTCATGCGACACCAACCATCGCGCTTCAGATAGTAACGAATGAATGCTTAACTGATCACTTAAAAGATCAACTTTAAACTTATAAGGCACGAAATGATCCTCTCGTTTATTTACAATCATACAGCGAATAGGCGAAGCAATCAGCGCTCCGTGTAAGCTAAAAGGCGAAAGTATGAATCCTAGGCAAGGGAATTTACTTCCCATCCATTTTTGAACAGAAAGTTGGGTATCAATATCTTGCTGTGATGGTTCAGGTGCAAATGTTGGATGCGAATGATACCAGCCAAGAACGTCTAAATTTTCATCATGTAATCGTTCAACTGCTTTCGCCTGCGAAATCGGACACATATCACAATGAGTCAATGAGGATGCGATATTTCTGCATGGAATATAACGTTTAATTAGTAAATGGTTGGCACCAGCATTCCAATTACCGCCAATTAAACCCATTACTTCTGTCAGATACATATGCGCATGAAGATCCATGAGTATCAAAGTGGTTATATCCAGACTAATTGAATATTTTTGCTAAAATTTCAGCCAATAATACATATATTTATTTGACCTAAACTGCTTACAGGATATTCGTCTGTAAATGGTCTGCAATATATGAGTCGGACAGACGGTTTCTTGAGGTACGTTCGTTGCTTGACTATAGGTTCTTCATTGACAATAGTTGTATTAATAATTTCTCCACGCTCATCATGAACAAGGGTGTATCCACCTTCGCCATCCTATAAATTAGTAAATAAATTTAATTTAACAACATTTATTTTGGTCTTACGTTATTAAATTTCTTCTTAACGCGTTGTCGTGGCAAAGATGTATCATATTTTGTTATTGCTTTCTCTTTTGGAATTGAAGACACTGTCGCCAAATCCAAAAGTGGTCTACTATAATTTGTTTGTTCTGAAAATGAATATTAGTATTGCGGCATTAATTAGTATTAAGTCGTTATATAATTTGCACTCACCACAGCCAAAATTAATACTACCATTTTGTTCCAAAAATGAATGAATTTTTCCTATAAGATTTACGTCTCCTGCTTGTTTTAACCCGTTACGTATGGTTGTTTTACGTACGTAATTTGGTTTTGACATTTTCCATGCATCTAAAATATGATTCCTAATCTGCAATCAATACATTATTTATTTAATTGAGATGGTAGTTATTTATCATACAAGTAGATATCTATCTGGTGTTTTAGTTGGACGTCCTTCAAAAAACTCGTAGAACAGGAATTTTTCAACATCAGTTATTTCATTCCTGTCTAACAATACCTCACATATTGGATATTCAAGGGATAGAAGTTCTTTCACAATATTATCATCTAGATCTTCAAGTTGTGGAGATTTCTTTGGAAGTATTTTACAACTTAATTCTGCATTGTCTTCCTTCAGATTAAGAGAATTCTTTCTTGTTTCTCCTTTGACTGTTGCTGATTCAGACATTTTGGTCTGGTCATTGTGGTGGATTTTATTTTTTATAGGATCATCGTCTTCAATATCAATATCTATATCAGATTCTGAATCATCTGCCTTTTTAATGATTTTGACTACTTCTTCCCCTTCACATACAGTTACACCAATGCCATTTCCTGTGATTATTCTCAAGTCTTTTTTCACTGCTGGTCCATCTTTTGACTGCTCTGTCAATTGTCGCAAAGGTTTAACTACTTTGTGTTTTGTTTTCTTTGAAACATCACTCTGTGGCCTGATACTTTTATTTGTTGGTATTTTCAATTTTGTTTTAAATTTAACTTTATTGGCACTTATTTGCTTTCTTAGAACTCCCTTATGCTCCACTGTGACATAACTTGATTTTAATAGGGATTGTCCACATGGAACATTATGATAATTGGCCACATTTTCAGCTTTATCACTTTTCCTATTGGAGTTAGTCCTCTTTCTGGGAGTAATATTCTTTTTTGGGACAGAATCAATAATTTCTTCAATGCTAGCAGGAATCTATAATAGTGTAACATTAACATTATAACAAAGATAATTTTTTTATATACCTCATTGTCTTGTAATAGTTCTGGTTCACTAGATATTATTCTTTCTTCAATGCAATTTTCATCAAATAAAATATCTTCATTTACAGATGTGTATGACAACTGGACTTGTTCAGAGTAAAAATTTTTAAGAAAATATTTCACCTCAGCTGGGGTTCTGGAGCCAATGAATTGTGAGAGGTTAACATTGCTTTTGCCAAAAATATCTATTCCTCTATGAAGTAAATCTTTCTCTTTATCAGTCCAGCCACTCTCATCAGTTATAGAGTTTTGTTGGGTTGTTATTATAGGAGCTTCAGACTGAATGTCATCTTCAAACTGTTTGGTGTCCAAATTTGATGTTGTTGCATTTGTGTACCATAATGCTGGATTTGCGCTTGGCTTATCTAACAGCCACTGGGGATGCACAGTGTATTCACAATTTAAAAGATCCGAATTTTGAGAAACTAGTGGTGTCCCATCAAATCTTTGTGAAATTTTATTATTAATTACGCCTTAATGCAAACGCCTAATTCTAAGTACTTACGTTTCGTTTTTACTTAGCAGATCAAAACTATAATCACCAAGTATATCAATTTCATCATCTTCAGCCATTGTCTTCACTCAATTATTTAATCATTGAACAATTATTTTCAAGTATTACACACAAGAGAACACAAGTTGTTACTTTCACAGAAAATAGATGTTATTTAAGGTTATGTTTACCAAGGTGAAGCGCGAGACACTGAGTTGATGCTCAACCATGTTGCAATATGCGGTCTGATGCGGCCTAAACCAAGCCTGCACAATGTAAGACCCGCGGCTCGCAAGTGGATCGTCAGCCCTTTGATGGCGACCCGCTAAACTAAACCAAAAAACATATTCTATTCTTCGGGCACCACAGAGGACTCGCCACTGATGTAAACCAATGATTCTTAAAGTGAGCACAATCATCTTTTAAAGCCATCGAGGGAAGCGATGATGATTTTTTCTGAATCTTAGGTGAGAATTATTGTTAGAGGCCCTAAGTATGAATGAGGTGGTTCTGCGCTAAATTAAGTGGGCGCTGTATATATTTTTATACTAGAGACGGTAAGCCCAATATGTTTGGAAACCAATTATAAGCGCTAATTGAATGAAGAATTTTACAACCTTTCGAAGGAGTTAGTTATATTCGTAGACTCTTTTTCTTCTCTTTATGCAGTTTGTCTGATTCTTTACTCGACGTTGTCCTTTCATCTCTTCTTGGGCTACATGGCGATCTTCTTCCAGGCAGTCTGTTATCCCATGGAATTTTAACATCCTTTGATTCCGACATTAGGTTGAAGTGTTCGTTCCACTCTTCTTTCTCATCTGTGTCCAGTTTTTGATATTGTTATGTTATATTGGGCCTTAATGTTATTCCTTGATTCCGAAGTATTTAAATTAATGTTCATGAATATCTTTTATGATGCACATTGCCTATATTGAGACTCCATACCAGCGACTAAATTCTTTGACTGAACGATTTATACCGCTCCTGATGGGCCACCATCTGCGCAAATAATGTATCAATAATCCCTAATTAATCTTGATTAAAATGTATTGCTGTTAAGAATTTAATAATCCTTCAACTAGTGAAAGAATGAATTTAATTGCTGCTGTATTTCTTCAAATTTTTATGGTAGTTCCGTTCGCGACTGAATTTTCTTATCTTATTGTTTATATGCAAAGAATTTGAATTTTTGAAAACAATGGCAACATAACATTAATTACGTAATTTAAATTTTCGACAATCTTTTCGTTATTATTTATATGCTTATATA
>JARJDV010000030.1:0-10014 GCA_030264675.1 Anaulacaspis nigra | reverse complement strand
CTATTCCCTTTACATAATCCTGGTTCTGTCTCCCATATTGGTTTCTCTTGAACAAAATACATTTCCGCCGCTTCAACTAGTTTGGCATGGTCAACACCAACCCCTGCAATAACCATACGTTTGGGGGCAAGATGTAATTGTAAGTAGTTGAATATCATTGCCCTGTCAATTTTGTAAATGTTATTTGTAGGGCACAACTTTGGCAAACCAAGTGTATTGTCTCTATATGCAGCTGAATGTATCATATCCATGAGAAGAGTTTCCTGCTCTGGACGCATGGAGAGTGTCTCTAATTCAAAATGAATTGCTTGTCTTGCATATTCTACTTCTTCAGCTGTAATACGCGGGCGCAGAACCACTTCACCAAGCATTTTCATTATATCATTAAGACCGTAAGTGTATGCAGAGGCTGCATAGATCATAGTATCTCTGGATGCCTGACTATCACAAATGCCTCCATGCTTTTCCAGATTGTTCATCATCTCATCTTTGTCAGGATATAAACTAGTTGACTAATATTTGATATTAACAATAAGGAATAATAATGATATAATGTACTTACATGAAATGCTAATTTCTCTAAGAAATGAGATATACCACTGGGGTAAGCCACCTCATAACGTGAACCAGAATCAACCACCACTCCCACAGTACAGAATTCACCAAATCGGTTCTCTGATGCTACTTTAATACCATTTGAAAGCGTTGTTATTTGTGTCTTCTGTGTTGACTCTTTGTAATCAGCATACACAGGTTCAGGAAGTCCAGGCACAGGCTGATTCATTGGTGGCATGTCAGTAACTTGTTTCCGAAATGATGATGATAGTTCGGAGCCACTAATTGAAGAAGAATCAGAAAGAAGCCGTTTTGCCACATACTGACATAACCTAGTAGAAGTTGGAGAGAATGTTAATGATTTGCGCTGGATTTATGTGATGATATTACCTGCTGCACGATGTAGCGTTGTTAGATCTATTTGAGTGCCATAAACGTAACATGGTTCTTCTGTGCAGACTGTTATTATTTGTGAAATATGAAAATTAAAGGCTCAATTTTGACAGATCGAAATACTAATCAACAACGGAAATAATGTTTCATGTGTTGCAACGCGCAACCGATATGCGCATCGCGTTCTACGATACTTGAAGATATGTATAAAATTGAGCCAGTCTATTATTTTATAGTAACTATTAATTGCGGGTAATTTTTGTCAATCATATCACTAATTTACAATATAAATATTTTGGAAAACGCGTAACTACATTTTGTAGATGGGTAAGGTTATGATGGTTGCAGCCACTTTAAAATTCAAATTGTTATATTTTATAACAAACGTATTACATTATTATAGTTAAAATCCAATTTCATCATTATACAAGTAATTGAGTTTGATATTTTAATAGTTATTTTAAAGAAGTATAAGTTTTAACTCATGACAATAAGACTTGTTGGCTCTGTAGGTATAGTGCCTGATTGTTACTGGGTGGATTGAGGTTTAATTTCCGGCATTTGTGAATTTTTATTTGTTTAAATACTTGACTATAAAACAAACTTCAACGTTTATAGTACAAGTAGACTGGTCATTTAATTGATAACAGCGCTTGTTCAACCGTTGACTAACATAGTCCACCCTCTATCACCATAACCTAGAATTCGAATTTATCAACGCCCTCAACAGATAGCGGCACTGGAAAATAAAAATTAATTAAATTTATTTAGAAAATATACTAAATACATGGTTGATTATAAGCATACAGTAAAGTAAAAGAACTCTGCAAGGAAAATCTCAATATAAACTTTACTTATTCAATTTCCAGTGCCTGCCAATATTCTGTAAACCCAAAGGGAAATGCAATCTTTGCACATTTTCCCTTTTACATTGTTTGTTACTTTGGATTTTTAAGGGAGATTTTTGAATTGTGCACTATATAGGAATTACAAATTGTTGAAGGGAATCCGCGTGAAATTGTTTAAATTAATGCCACCAGCGCAGCGCAACTCAAATTGTGTAATTTCACTGTTATGAAAACGAACGCAACACGCATTGTTTTAGTATTTCGTGATCGTATATTGTATTTCACGCACAAACGCCATGCAAGGATAATACCTTGAGGGATAGTTGACGTTAAGGGTGACTATAATATCCGGTCAATATCACGCCCCACATCGTTGCGCGTCTTATCACCAAAGACCCGAAATGATATCGCATTGCTGTTTAGTGTGTACATTCTCGTCGAAATCCAAACGAAACCCTAGACGAGCGCAACGATACGTATTACGTGCAATCGTGCGCCCATCACAAACCACCCATCCGAAAACCAACCCAATTTAACAACCCGTCCTGATGCTCGATGCCGAATGCGAAACTAAAGCCCCCCACGTAATAAAAAGCGCTATGTGCGTTCACAATCGCTCTTTCTCTCTAGGTATATGCGTACTACCGACTGAGCACTAAACGTAATCTAATCAGTTAATGACAATATTAAAACTTATCAATTCATATAAACAATAAAATACCGGGTTGGTAGGTAGCTTATACGCTTTTACGTCCTCATTTGCAATTCACGTATGGAGGATATGTGCAATTGAATTAAATGACATGTTTGAGGTTATGTTAATTATTTATAGGAGACTTAGATCAACAGTGAGGATGTGAATGAGGAAACCGCATCGCACAAGAGAGTATGTGAATGCTGCGGACTTGAAACGGCGGCAGCGTGCCCATTCAATGATCATGATAATATGGGCGAAACTCTGTCGAAAAGTAGCAACTGCAAGCACGTCCGCATCGCAAAGGGGTTGTTTGCCTTCCAACTTGTTCGGCGAGTTTTGCATGCTTGGGCGCAGTGATCGCATTGCGCTATTGCCCCAATTTGAATAATGGCACGAAAATTTGGGCAATAAGGAAGGCATTGGCAATAATATCAACGCGAAAGTCATGCACGTTTCTTCCCTGCTCGATGATTATGACGCTTGTTGCACGTTGAAAGTGCGTCAACCTTGTTCCAGATTTTCGATTTGCATGCATCTCGACTTCGATATGCCCTGACCTCATCACCATCATCATCGTCGTCGTCGTAATCATGTTGCTCTTGTACGTTTTCTCCTTAACAATGCACAATGATATTGTTTATACAAATCGCTTCAACATTATGGAAAATGACCTTTGCACATAAAGCACACGGAGCGATGTCAAGGAACAGTTATCGTTCAGTTTTTGGCCCTGTTTGCATTTTTGGTCTCGTGTGCTTTACGAGCATCGGACGGCGTATTAAATGAGATTAATTTGCAGCGATCGCCATGTATGGTGGCAGTGCAATTTCCGGGTTTTATAAATCAGTGCCCTATGAGGCGGGGTGATATTATTGCTGATGGCCGGACGTGTCCTGCACGAGGGATGAAAAACCGAGGGACAATTTTGTCAAATTACCTCGACATTCATTGAGTTAATTCACTGGCAGTTGAACGAGAAAATCAAGACTTCTTTGCGCCGGATGTGAATTCGTCTGCAATTTCACAATTTTCGTTTAATTTATCTCGTCGTAGTTTGCATCATCTGCAAATTTATTTCAATACGGCGCACGTGGCGCAAAAGACAAAAAGACCGAGGTGAAATCCACTTTTGCTGAACGTTATATTCAATTGAAGGTCGGAATTTATGAGATCTAACACGATCACCTGTCAACTTTCTTCCTCGATTCGGAGCGAGGAAATATCTTTGAACTAATAAAGCCAAGAGGAGAAAAAACAGTCGTGGAATAGTTGCGAGTGAACGTGTGGTTGTAATTTAGATTCCGAGCGTCACGACAGAATCTCGAAATCTTGCGATCATGTATGTCACGGACAAGTTCCCTTCGCATGTGCGCGATTTGTTCAAGCATTTCGTCGACAAATTAGTTTCGCCTGCTTGTCGTCTCTCGCATGCCAGAGCCGAACGAGGAACGGATACATTGCAATTCCCGGTTCCGAAACTTTTCCCTTGTGCAGCTTGCGCCCTCGATGCACATGTGTGCATCATTCCACAATTTCGGGCGTGTACACGCGCGCACCCCTCTCGGAAGACGCTCGCTATCTGCATGTACATCTTGTGCGCTTTAAATCATTGATAAATTAACTCAATTTTCTTTATTATTTTCAATCAACGCAAAGTATCTTCCGGCGTGGAAACTTGCGATGCACACAAATGAAAAATAACACGAGTTTGAAATAACTGAATTAATACGGACGCTTCGTATCTCCTGAGGAAGTTATTGTTGCGATGCGATATTACGGAGAGAGCGTAAGCAGAAAAAGTTTCTCTCTTTTTGCGCTTAAAGTTCAATTTAGGTAAAAAGGTGCACAATTGCACTCGCCTATTTGTCGTGCTACGAGCGACGAGTTCATGTGAATATACTTGTGTAACTTTCGCAATCCGGAATAAAAACGTAACTTTCTAATTGAATCTAATTTGATGGGCTTGGAGGATTAAAGTGCATTCGGCGTACTCACCAGACTCTCATTCTCCTTTTTGTTTATAAAATCTTGATGGAAAAATCTAGAATATTAATATGTTTCACAAGCTAATTGTGTTGCATACTTTGAAGGCTAAAAAATATGATTATCAGAAAAACAAACTAAATAATGTCTTAATCTCACAGTCCTGTTAGCAGGAACAAGAAAACAATACCTTGACAACATCCTAACAAGGTCGTAATGACATTAAACACACTCCCAGCACGCATACGTAGTTAATTACTTCATTAAGCCCAAGTTTCGTGAGCGTATTTAGCTGTTAGACGAACGAGTCACACGAAAATGTCGACAAAGCCGCCTCGCGAATGATTGTTTCTATGAAATTATGTATAAAACTTTACGTTGGAAGCAATTTGATTCATCCGTTACGTGCGACACTCTTCTACCTTCCAGGCATGCTGCGCGTGTTCGTCGTTATGACAAAAATAAAAGTTTATTAAGTGTGTTTTGTATTCGCGCGCAAAACACGAAAAATTGCGAATGCACTTGAAATGCGTAATCCCATTTTATTACTTCGGTGGTAGCACAGGGCGTTGTGCTTGCGGTGGATGGCAAACGCATTGCTTTTCTCGATTTGCACGAACGAAACAAACGGAAAGCTTGCTTGCTGGTTGCAATTGCATGCAGCGCGAACAAATCTTGTTAGTCGAGGAGCGTGTGCACGTCGTTCGACAAAGCCGCGTGCACAAGCGGAAATAATCGTGAATGTTATCAACTTATTGAGATTATCAAAAAGATAGACGCGATTTGAATAAATCCATACACAAAATGCACACCCTCTGCCAATGCGCATGGCTGCAATCCCATCCCAAAGCGCCCCCGATGGCTTGTGCGTCTCGTGCGACAGCGACAGGCAATCAATCAATTATGCTAACTAAGCTCAAATAAACAAAATTGCATTTCTCGATTCTTTTTGCTTCTTTGAAATTAACTTGAACATTTGCGTCGTTATTCTGTTGTTGTTCTGCGTTATCAAAGCCCGCAGAAATTTAAATAAGCATAAGCTAATTTGCCTGCAAGTATTTCAATTTCGCAATAATCATAACACAATGTGGTCGGAAGTTTTATAATCAGTGTGCAGCGCGCGTAAGTAAATGCGAACGAACGTGGAGAGCGTAAAGACTGAACGTCGAGTTTAAATATTTCACGTGAAATCGAAATTTACGAGAACGCCAACGACATAAATTACAGTTTCTAAGCATCTAGGAACGAGAACGGCAGTCGGATGGACGGATGTTAAGAAGTAGGAAGCGATTCGCGCCACTCTCGCGCGCGCACTCAATAACAACCATTTAATCCACTTTATTCGATTAGGGCGTAATCCATCTTCATTGAACGCTCGCTACATTTTTTGAATGACAATTCGCTTTTTCCCTTTTCATTTCCAACTTTCTCAATGCACGTTTATTAAAACCGATCTGTTTATGCGAAATATTAAAACGCAAATATCTGTGGTAACCAATGACTCAATTTCACACGTGGTGAGCAATAGTAATCCCTTGAAATTCGGCATTTTCCCCATCAGAAAGCATCATTAATAATGCATAAGACGACCTAGAAAAAAAACGGCGCAACAACGGCGATCATCGTATCGAGTTAGTTTTAAGTCTTTTTCACTATGCTAATACGACGTCTAACATTGATGGATCAGCGTGGGGGCGGCTATTACGACCCAGCGATTAGTGATAACATCGCACGGCAGGATTAACTCCGAAAAAATACGTTATCTGCGCGCAATGCGCATTAATTTCTTTTGCGGCCTGTGCACACATTCGACTTTTTCCAAAGAGAGCGCAAAAAGCGCTCGCCGACAAAAGTATGCAAATCATTTATATGTACGAATGTAATAGAAATTCGCAACAAATCACGCCAGGCACAAATCTGTCAAGCGCTTTTCCAATTACAGATGTGGCAAGGCGCGTTTCTTCGGCGCTCACAGACGCCGAAATTAAAAACATGAATTATTGGCGTCTCGTTCCACCCATCACATGCCATCATCGTCGACGACCGAACAGAATGTCTGAAATGCACTTTTAGACATTGCACTCCAATGCTGAGCCAATTTCCAGCGCGGCAAACGACTTTTGGGGACTGAAAAAAACAGATGTTCTCCTATTATAATATGTCAAAACTGTTTGAATTTTTGATGTATTACACAAACTAATTTAGTTTTACGCTCGATGTTTGCTTAAACGAGACTGTTTGTAGCGTTAATTGTGAATATCATTTTAAATTCGATATACATAGTTCACTACTTGCACTGAAAAAGATACGAAAAAGTTTTTTTTACCTGTACACGAGGTTTGTGGTTTAGTTGTTTGTCATTTCCGTATTTGAAATAGATACCCTGACCTGCATAGCGCACAATAGGTCATCAGCAATGCATAACGTTTTCAATGCATTGCACAATCATGGGGGAAACGTCGAGCACCTGCCCCAAATATTGACAATATTTGCCATTAATTCCCATTGAATTGCCATTCTCACGCAACGCATAAAACGCAAGAAAGCAACTGTCATGTTGTGTGTGGTTCGGGGTGGCTTGGAAGGTCAAGACCAAAGAGGCAGCAACTTTAAATAAACACACACACTCTTTTTATGGATCTCGCACGACGTTTTTCCAGAGCACCTTTGATATTTGTGCTGTTCGATGGCTTGTAGTGTGTTTTTGTTTCGTTGGATAAGTAGTAAATTTCTTGCGCATTTTGCAGAGAGCGGGTGATGTATGATGAATAATATATTTTATGCTCGTTGCGAGCGCTGTTTCGGTAAAAAACAACTTGTCAAGTTAACATTCCGGAGGTTGATTGGCCTTCGCGAAGGGCATCAGCAATGAAGGAAAGGTTAACTAACGAGTGGATCCCCTGGAGTCTTTCTTTGCGATTGCCAGTCAATATTCGCACCGTCCGCGAGGAAGAAATGATGATTCTTCACAATTCGCCGAGCAGACGAGAAGCCAATCTTCGTGCCGTTGCAATTCTTAAATATCACAGGATTATAAATGATTTGTTTATTGTGTTTTATTTAAACAAAAATCAACGAAATATTTACCAAGGTTTTTGCATATTCTTTGAATAAATATTACGCGCCCTATACACGTTTTCAAAATGCAATTTACACTTTGCCCAAAGGTGTGTTCTCAACTCGTGCCATTTTTTCCATTGCCTTTCATCTGCAATTTCATTACACGCTGCGACGTTATTCCCCGTTTTATTTATTTACGTACGTACGCATGCATCGAGCTGGTTTTGCAATATGATGAATTGCTTTCTCGTTGTCGATTGTTTTGTGAGCTTCTTTTGCGCTTTTTCGCACCCACAATTCAATGTTGATTTCGTTCTCTGTTTATTCATCGCACTTTTCGTCTTCGCAAAACGCACAAATCCATTCTTTTCGAGCACAGACAGCGCTTGGTGGTTTGAATTTTCAGCCGATTTATTCTTCATCGCACGCTTCCACCGCACAAGAAGGTGACGCAAGAATCTATGTGTGGCGAAGACGATTACATGAGAATTACCACGAAAAGTCGATTTTTCAAAATATGTGTACGTCTTTTAGTCGTTCAAACAAAGCTCCCCGAAAACGCTTTCTCTCGTCCAGTGTCATAACAGAATGGTTTGTTTGACATAATAACTCAAACGAGCGCTCAGGTGACACTTAACGTTCCACCACACACGAGCATTGAGCGCGTTGCGGAACGAAAACGATTCATCACATCACCGAAAAGCGCTTTGCTGTTTCTTTCATCGTTTACCTCAAAACATTTACCTCACGGTATTCAAGCGACATAAAGCGTTAGGGATCGAATCGTTCAATATGTTGCTAAATTTACGTGCTTAACTATTGTTCAAAACAATCACTTTTAAACGTATTGTGATCTTGTAAGATGCACACACACGATTTTATGCTTTGAATCTATCGATTAGAAGTGTGTACAATGCGTATCCTTGGAGTATACAGCTAAAGTTGGCGGCAAGACGAAGAAAATGATGGCCCTAAGTTAAGAAGCACCGGAGAGTTACATACGTTCGTATCAAGCGCACCCAAAGTGCCATTTTTCATAAAAGTTAAACATGTGCCCAACGTCGCATTTTTTCCGCGCGAAATTATTTTTGTTCCGTACTTTTCACATGCATTCAGCCCCAAAAGAGCAAGACAGAGAAAAGTTTGCTTTACGCTCGCGTCGAAACAACGTCCAAATTGCGTTCATTAACTGCGCTCGTTTCCTAACTGGCTAAGTGTATTGCGCACTTAAATTCGTAATTTCACTCATTTTCGAACAAATTATCGACGGTAACAGTGTATCATCATAAAATATCTGACTTTTCATGGTTGAAACGTAAACTTAAGTCAAATACAGTTGATAGTTTGTGTGCTATCTGGTTAGATTGGAATATTTCCGGAAGTTGGCGACACAACGGAAATATTCATATCATATCAAATTCATCCCTCGACTTCCCGTTGCCCTTTTCGCCGAGGGTGCTAGTTGTTCGACGACATTTCTATGCAAATCTTTCGACTGCATGCTTGTCTTCGGTGGGGGTCTAGACATTTTCCAGACATTTTGCCGCGCACGAAATGCAAATATTCTCCTTTCCGCATTCATTCCCCTAATAGACGAACAGACATAATTCGCCGCTCTTTGCTCGTTTCTTAATTCGCTCCCCGACTTTGTTGTGTTTCATTAGCATGAGTCGTCGGGCGAATGAAGTCGCAGAAAATGAGGAACGAGTATTTCGTGTAATACATTATTCGCCTTTTGTCGGGTCGAAATAATATTCGAGGTTCGCGTACGCGCTGCTTAAGAAAACAAAAGACAACAGCGAAGAGGCGGTCCGGCAGAGTTTCGTAAAAACCGAAACTCATTTAACGAGCCGATGAGTTATGGCCCGCCATTTACATGTTATCCGATATTGATACGTCGTTTAATGAAATGCTACACTATTATTATTGTGCCTCTTGCGGCAACGAGAAAAGTTATGTAAAAAATATGCGTATGGCTAAGGCGGGCGCGCAGGTTGTTATTAAATTTTTAAGTAATGCAATCATTGCCAAAAAGAATGGACTGCTTGCTATTTGTGAGTCAAAATTTGAACTTTGACTTAAATGTCTTGAATTGATTTCGGATTATGTCATCATGAATTTATCTTCATTCGAAGCGAAGAAAGTTGAGAAACCAATACCATAAATTATTATTTAATTTATTCCATAAATAAATTATTTATTGCTGAAATTCTATTTTTAATTGATTTATTCAACTAAGTTAAATAAATCCTTGAGGGGATGCAAAATAAGTAGCTAAATTTCGGTTTTCTAAAAGAAAACAGTTTGATATTAATATAATTCATAAAATTATCCTTTTTCAACCCTTGAAATAATAAATATCCAAACGTTAATATTGACATATGGTGGGTTGGTTGTCATATCAGCTTTCATAACAAGCAAGTGCAATTTTTGATTACGCTTTTGGGAAACGGCGTAATTACGAAAAGCGGAAATGAA